>OZ034975.1:15747141-15787141 GCA_964030785.1 Siderastrea siderea
AATCTTGCCTAAAGACCAAATAACACGGAAAACATTCGTGCAACTATTCGCGCAACGATGTTGCGCTTATTATCACCTCCCCGTCGCGTGTTCAGGTTACAGAAAGTTAGTTGCTTCTACTTTTCAAAAAATAAAGATTTGTTGCGTGTATAGGTGAGAACACTCTCAACTTGTAACGCATCCTTGTTGCGTAACATGTTGCACGAAAATCTTGCCGGTATTACTGAAGCGAAATAATGAAATTGCTCATGGTATCCACATTTGTTATCACCTGGGGCGCAACACCCCTCTCTCCATCTTGGGGTACATCCATATATAATTGAGGGGTAAACGAAGTTATGCACTGCCCAAATTAAAAATTCTGTTAAGATACCCGCCTGTTACAATGAGACATATTTGGCAGCTAGGGTGGGTGAATACTTTCACGGGATATATTCCTTTTGACCTAAATGAAGACAGGAAAACTGAGTGTACCTTGGCACAGATTCTGGCGTTTGACGATACTCGGAACTGTTTTTTTTTTCTAATTTTTAAAGGAATTTTTTAATTCAATGAAGTTCGTTTGGGTTTAACAATATGCCCGCGACACCGGGAAAGGTTTAGAATCCGCTGGAGATCCTACAAGAAAAACTGCAGCTGTCCAAGTGAAGTGTCCGTTAAATATTTAGGTCCAATTTGCAGCAAATTATGTGGTAGGCCAGATAGTAGAGAATTACAGTAATCGATCCGAGGAGTTGCAAAGGTGTGTGTTAGTATTTCGCAGTTTTTGTGTGACAGGAACTTTCTGGTAGTAACTAGATTACGTAGATGATAGAAAGCTGTTTCGTACAGTTAGTTCACTTGCTTGTTCATAGAAAGGGCACTTTCAAACCATACGCCAGTGTTCTTGGCTGACTATTTATATAGCAGCCGTTTATATATATGTAGTCGTCGGTAGTATCGTGGAAGCCATTGAAGCATACCCGCAAGATAGTTTTTCATTACCTAGGGTGGACCGGAATATCTACGTTCGTTTATCAAGAAATGTTTTTAGGGCAAGGGGCGCCCAGCATACCCCTATGAATGATATTTTTTTCTGCTTAGAATGGTTAAAAGTAAAACCATCAGCATTAAATTTATCACAGGCACTTCTATTTAGAAAAAGTGGCAACCAAAAAAAAAAAAACACACAAACAAACAAAAAACAAGTCATGCCCAGAGATTTGTAGCCAGACAGCATTCCAGGAGACAAGAACAGGAAAAAACATCAGACAGATTCTGCCGCAGGCTAGCAATAAAAAAATTTAAATCCAGGCATTTTATCTTATGAGGTCCTTTTAACATGTCCGATGATCAATCCCGTCGCTTTTATATGCCCTTCCCCTCATCCCCTCCCCTCTCCAGCTCTATGCTTTGAAATTTGTTGAATACTTTCAATAGCATCTGAGCCTTTTCTGCTGCCTTGTCTTTCTGTGAACTGCCCACACTTTTAAATTGAGGATCGTATGTGTGGCTCTAAAATAACACGGTAAAAGCCAGGATGGGACCTCTATGGTTTGTAATTTAAGACCAGTGTGTATATTGCGTGACAGCAACGTTTTCGCGACCACCCAAAAATGTTCGACGGTTGTCTCGCGCGGTCAGAAGAAATCTCGACGTTTCTTCATCAGAAAAAGGTCATTAAGGTAAGATTTTCTTTATAAATAGTTGGGTCACACTTTATTGGTCTTCTTTACCATTGTTTTGGAAAAAAACTGAAGGCAGAAAACCGACTTTGTTGTGAAAGAAAAATGTTTCAAATGTATGCAAATTTGCCGATGTTAATCACCAACAACCGAAGTTTGCCTTTGCCAAAAAAACGTATTTGCGAGTGAAAACCTGTCCTGTTTTCGGCTGATGACTTTATTTGAGGTTCTGTTAATTAGTAAGTACCAAACATTGTGAAACTTTTCTTTAAAAAATGGAATTAGCGCGTGTTATTTGAAAACGCTGGTCATTACTTCCCCGCTTGTCAAGGTCAAAAGGTCGTCTTCGCTTGCAAAAAAGGGTGTAGATAAAGCGCTCCCAAAATTTACCATTTCATTTACCCAAAAATTTTTTTTCATCAAATCGTAGAGGAAAGATTGCTTATTCCAACAAGTGTAGTCTCAGCAGCGAAAGCCATATACCAGAGTGCTTTTTTTGGTCCTGAATTTCGCCATTTTTTAGCGTGCAACTATGCCGCTCGAAACGGTTAAATTTTAAAAATCTGTTAAAAATTCTGGTTTCCATCGATTTCAAATTTGACAAAGCAAACATGACAAGGAAATATCCTACTTATACTACATGGCTTTGATATTGATATTTCTGTCTTCACAATTCAAGACGAGCGGTTGATTTAAGTGACACTTTGAAGTCGTTTTTACTAGCTCCCGAGCCAACGGAATGATAAAGTCGTCGTAACGGTAAAATCTCTACCGAAATAAACTGAAACTTATATTTTTATAAATGGTTTGGGAAGACCTTTATTGTGACAAAGTTTGGCAATTTTCGATTTTTCTATCTTGCATGGTCTTAGGTGAAAGTTACGGATAGCCGCTCTTAAAGTGCTACTGCGACGAAAATCTACATTCTTTTAAACGCGATTTTTGGGCCCGAAGTTAATGTTCAGACCTAAAACTTCCGGAAAAAATGTAATTCTGACCAACCTGACAAAGCAGTTCCCTTCAAAAACCCGCCGAAAAGTGTGTAAATTAGGTCCGCCATTACCGAAACAACAACTACTTGAGCCTCAAATTTCTTTCAGCGGCTTTCTCCTTGTGACGTCACATGACGTCATGTTATCATCAAAATATTTTAGTTGTGGCGATCTGTAGTCTGAAACTCACAAAATACAAGTTTGCGATGTCATTTCGCTCAAGTTCTTCGTCCATTTCTTCGGAAGACGGCTCCGAATTGAGTTCTAACGCGAACAGCAGTGATATAGAAGACAGTGGGGCTAATTTCATCGCGTAATATGAAGATTTAGAGCCAGTCGCAACCCTGGAAGAAGCCACGGCGTCCGAAGAAAACATGGCTCTTGAAGAAGAAGAGGAACTGAATTTGCCGGCGAAGTAGACGTCAGTACTTAGTAGGCATAACTGCATTTAGTTTCCTTCACTTTCCTTCCACCGTTATGTCTTTTTTCTGCGTTAAAATTTCCTCGCAGTATCTCAATTCCCTAACTTCGAATTTCGTAATAAGCTTATTGGCCGAAAATCAGAGCTCATGTAAAATTGTTATGACTTTACAGTTTTACCCAGCATATAGAGCTCTGTAATTTCTCTGTATTGTTCACTGTTATCGATCAGATTTTACAGAAACGTTATGCAAGAATTTGTTGACTATTTCTTCAATGAGTAAAATCATTGCAATTAACTTCAGCTTACAGCTGATCACAGTTTAATAATTTTGTTGCAAGGTGTATAATATTTAAGTGTGTGTTCAATTGTGTATTTTTTTTGGTTGTGCCTTGTAAATATCCAACTATTTATACAATAAGTGGGGAATACTGTAGGTCAGTTCCATGCTATAGCATGTTAAAATAAAAGGTTTTGTCAACCTGTTTCCAAGATATCAGCATTCTTGTGTATTTAGTACCAGACCAAACCACAAAGTAAAAACCCAAATGAAAAAACTGTTCACATGTACATGTACACATCAAGATGCAAATTAACACGAGTGAGTCTGTAAGAGCTGTTGTAATCAATCAGTGTTACAGTGTAGTCTTGAGTTCTCCCAAACTCACATGAGAGTTTGCATCAGGATGCTGAACCTTGAAGTGCATAATTATACATAAATCCATATCAGGGATGGGTATACTGTCAGAATTTTTAATATGATTTTTACTTTAAACCAGATTTGCCAGTTGTATATCTGACTATTTTACTTGCTATTTGTTGTTACACCTGATAGATTCTTGTACTTTGAGGAAAAGACTTATGGTTTCTTAAACAGTTTTTTTTCAGTATTTTCCAGTTCACTCTAGTATCACCAGGATAGCTTCACACACCAGCAAGTTCACACACAGTTGATTGGCTTAATACAAGAGGTCACAACAGACTTAAGGATAATTAAAATTCACAACCAAATACTGTACATGACTTGTGCTTGAAAAGGATTCAATAGCAAGACTGCACTAGTAACAAAGTGGCAACTTACCTGGCTGGCGTACATGGCTAAGTGGGTGTCTCACAATTTTAATAATTTACAGACATTTGCTTACAATAAATCATTAGGGACCCATCATTAACATAAAAAGCTCAGTAGTCCCTTCTGACTTGTACAACATTCCAACTTCAGATGTTGAAATTCTGCTCTCCCAGCCTAATACTTTGGTGTTTACTTCTCCCACTTTCTCAACGGAATGCCTGAGGTGAGGGTCTCAGTAGTGTCCACTAAGCCTGGCACTGAAGTGTTGTTTAGTGTTTTCACTACTAATGGTAGGGCTTGCGGAGACAATCTGTGAAAGCCCACAAGCTAAGCTGCTGCTGTCCCATTTGATTAGTTTTCACTGTGTACAAACTAGTCAGAGACCTCAGCTCCTCCATTTTAACAGTATTGCATAACAACTGTGTTAGACAAACAAGACACCTTGATTAAATTGATGGCACTGGTAGCATTGGTCACACTGTAAATGGGCATTTCATGTGACCTTATCAGCAGAAAATGATGTGAGAAACCAATCAACCTGTAACTTTAGGTGCTTTTAATTAGTAATGTTTTGATGAGGGGCAGAGCACCAGTTCCCTTTGTTTTGCTGGCTTTAATACAGTCGAAGCTCTCGTAAGTGACTGCCTTGGGAATTCAGAAAAGTGGTCACAACTGGAGCTGAAAGCTTATGAGGATGGCTTTTGAAAGCGACCACGCGTGATAAGACAAACATTATAAAGGGTGGTTGCTTACCAGAGCTTTAAGCACAAAGCTTGGGTTTTGTTAATGGTTATTATCAGTATTGTAGTAATAATATTAAATTATTTATTATTGCCTATCACAGAAGAGGCTTGCGAAAGTACAGGCCAACGAGCCATTAGCGCTTTTGTTGTGTGTTACTCTAGATTTGACATAGAGAGAGGTGAATTCTTTTATTGAAGCGTTGACTGAGTGGTCGCTTATGTGAACTTAAGAACAATGGAAAAGACCAGTCGGTATTTCACAGAAGTCGTGGCAGTAACTTACGGGAGCGGTTGCTTACGAGAGCTTTTGATTACAGACTTTGAGACAAATCAAACAGGGTTTAACAATCATGGTTGTAACTAGAGCCGGTTGCTTACCAGAGTGGTCGCAAGGAGAGCTTTGACTGCATTAAAAAATAGCCCAATGGTAAAAAAATTCATTTTACTGTGTCAACGACTATACATATCATCCTATATATCTTTACCTTGTTCTAAATCTAGTATGTGCAACATTGTCGTATTTGAATAAGTGCAATGAGAGTGCCAAGGCTTAAAAACCTTGAAATATTCATTTTAGCATGTCCAGTGACACAACAAGCACAAATTATTATCAACAAATAGCCCAGGATAAGTTCTGTTTTTATTATGGTACTTTAATAAATTGCATGGCATTTACATTTGTTGAAAGATTACCTTCTCAGCTAGATCAAAATGACAATTTAGAACTTATCAAGGTACCCTCTCTCTCTATCTCCATCTTCCCTATAGCTTACTCTTAACCTTACATGAAATTTCTTATTCACTTTGTCAGCTTGAAATAAAACTTTAGAAACTAAAGAATCGAAGACGTGATCTCAGCGATATAGGGCAAAAAGTGATCACGATCACAGTAATATAGAGCGACGACTTCAACACATTCCGAGGAAGGAGTGAAAAAAGGACATCGAAGTGTAAACAAATAATTGGCCGGAATTGTTTTTGAAACGGTCCCATCAATTTTTAAATTAACCTCGAAGACTGGTCCTCAAATAAATGTAGCCCGTACTCGGCGTCTGAAATTCTCCTGAAGTTGAGAGACAAATCAGTTCATGCAGACATATCTAATCGGAATGATGAGTTCTTACCAGCAAACGATTTGTGCATCGAAATTCCGGTTTTTGAGACTGTTTCCTTCCCCATTGGGAAAACAGCTAAGCAGCTGATATCTTCCCGTGTGTGTATAGAGAGCTTTATCCTGAAATCGTGCTCTGTAACCACTTCAACAGAAAGATAAAAGCTTTGCTTATGCGAGATCGGCCTTCAGCCAAGTCAAGCGGCCATGTTTGATAGAAATGGGATGATAACATGACGTCACGGTGCTCTCGAACCAACTCGACCCAACTCTTCACGGACATTTTTGAATCAAGTAATGGCGGCAAAGGGAACCCGAAAATTACGGCTAAAATAATCGTAGTTCCCTTTGGAATTTGAGCGTAAATTTTGGAATATAATGGTGATTACTTAACAGACATGCTTTCGAAAACTTAAGAGAAAAGAGAAGGTGAATTTTAGATCATAGTAGCACTTTAAACGTCTATTATTGATATGTCTCAAATTACCTCATGGTCTCTTTCACGCAAGCTTTAAGGTAATCCAGCCTTGCAAAGCTCTCAGGTGTAAAATCACCATGGGGACCAACTAAAGAGGTTACTTCTTCATACACCTTTTCCTGTACCTTGCGATTGTTCGCCAAATCGTAAAGAAGCCACAACATCCCGCTAGAAGTCTGAAGAAGAAGAAAAAGGAAAACAAAGTCATAAAGAGCTAGGAAAATCTACAAAGAAGACGTTTAACACTGGGATTGATTCTATGAAATTTCTCAACGCCGCCACAAGATAAAAATATACCCATTATGTAGAGGAAAGAAAGGGAACTCGACAAAATTATAATTGAGGGTTTACTTCGCATTTTTAACATGTGCGGTGTTTCGACTGCTTTTGAGTGCGTACAATATTTCTTTTACGTTCCAATGCCTGGAAATTGAAACTTTTCACACTAGACATGCAGAATATGACATAAACAAACAATATTCGCTTCTTTTTTCGACATTTTATGCTGTTTTCACTGAAAAAAGATGAAAAACATGCCTTTTATAAAAAACTGGCTTGACTACATGGTACTTACGACGTCATATCCCGTAACCACAGCAACCGATTCTCACCGAACATTGTCAGAATGCGTCTAATGGATATGCGTTCAGCTTTTGCAAGCGGGTCTGGTATATTTTGACACGTGATACCACAGTGTAGCCAAGTTACTTCGTTTTGGTTATACCAAGTCAAGCTTACCGTGTCGACGCCAGCTCTAAACATCCCAATTGCATTTATATTGATCTCCTCTGGTGTGAATTCACCGTTCATTAGGAGGTACGTCAGCAGAGGTACAACTACAAAGTAAGAAGAAATAAGTACGTGTAAAGTTCTTTAAGGCCGCGGGTGAGAGACTAGATCATCAGTATTCATCTATTCAAAGCGTATGCACGAAGTGCGACGAATGATAGCGACATTGCGCGAAACATTCATGAGTAAGCTCTGCAGTATAAAATCTTTGGTTTATGCATCAATGATTGCTCGTGCGTTTAATCGTGTGGCAAAAAATATTGTGCATTTTAAGTATTGTTAAATAAAAATTTTCATAATAACAATAATAATAAATGCATTGAGCGCTCGCTTGTTGTATCTGTACCGTTCCTTTTATTCTTTATCTGTTAGTTGAAACGTTAATTGTAACTCGAATATTTATCAACATCACCAATTTTGTGTCCAATATTTATCAACATTTGGGTCTTTCGTAAGTGGAACTCCGTGAAGTTTTGTCTGTGTCTGCTCCACAGACTGGAAAATAATAAAAGAGTTCGATTTCGTCGTTCTTGTTGGTTTTAGTGTTTAATTCTACGTTTAAGCGGAAAAAATCCGCTTTGAAAATTTCGATAGTAAAATTCTCTTTCTATTTTGTGTGTGGTATAAATATTAATTGGTTCAGCACCAATGCTTTTTTCTTTCGTTTTTTTTTCGACAGAAAACACACGATTTTTTAGATTGCATGCAACCAATTGTTTGTTTCTGGAGTGTTAACAATAGCTTCTTAATTTTTATATCCATAATTTGCATAATAAAATATTCTTGGCTTAAACACTCGTGTTTCTTCGATAAGCCTTCGGAAGCCCTAAAACCACCAATTTTGTGTCCAAGAATACAGCGCGGATATAAAATTTCCTAAACTGACACAGCAGACAGGTAAAATAGGTGTGTTGTAGGTTGTCACAACAGAAGCACTTTTTTAAAACAGGCTTTTTAACAGAAGTTTTAAGTCTTCAAATTTAAACAAGGACGATTTTACTAATTTAAAGGCTTATAACTTTCAGTGGAAATTGAAATCACAAAATCGGCTTCTGTTGTGACACAATAGAGGTTTTAACTGACCAATTAGTGGCAAAATCAAGAAGCTTTGTCTTCTCCACGAGGAGAAAACTTGGACACGGAGTCGCATTTTACCAAATCTTAACTTTGGAAGCTCAAAGCATCGCAAAGAAACGCAATTTATCAAAGGAAAAACAATCTTGTTGCACTTCCAGCATTCCTCAAGCCCTCTATTAAGTTTCAACGAAATCAGCTCCCAAACGATCAAGATCTAAAGTTTTTTAACGTAAGACCTCCACCAAAATTTTGCCTTATAAATTTATTCATGAGCAGCTTGTCACCCGCGGCCTTAAAGCACTAAAAACTAAGACATGCTCAAATGGAATGTGACCTTAAATTAATGGTTGTCAATTAACATTACCAATCGCTGTGCCACTAAACAAACAGAGAAAGAAAAAAGAAAAAAACCTTCGAACGGAAGCAAGAACGGAAACAAAGTTTTTATTGGCACGGCGATTGGTTATGTTGAGTGACAACCAAAACGACACTTGAAAAACAGCTTAGTATAATCTACAGTATATAATATATAGATTTAGCCAAGCCTGAAAGCGGAGCCGCCAAGGAATAAACTGGTGTTCGTTCCTCAAAAATAGTTCTGAAACTTTTCGGTCTGAAATATGTTTTGGGGCTTTTTTTTGGCTCGTTCGCTTTCGAAAAGTGTTTCTCAAAAAGCCCGAAAGTGTTCCGAATTGTCCTCCAATATTTTGGGGATCTGTTCTGTAAAACCAAGCTCGAAAGGTCATTCTAGAGGCTGAGCACAGCCTGATTTTTTTTTTCGGGCATCAAACTGACAAACTGAACACATATTTTACTCACGAGCCGTCTTGCTTGGTGTTTGCAATGTTTCTATATCCTGTCATTAACTGTCAAGGCTTGTCAAATCTCCTTGGATCATTGGCTGTTCGCTTGAATGAACTTGAAACGGCGCTCATTTACAACAACAAAATAAAACTTATTCACGGCTGTTTAAGTGGGTTATCTTCATCGCGTTCGGATGTTAACAAATAACAAGAACTGCCACTATTAGTCTGGTCAAAAATTTATACTGGCATTTCACCGGCATTTTACCGGGATTACCCGAAAGAAAAGATTTGGGGAGTTTCGAAGCACTTGTAATAAACTTATCGAAGAAATGTCGCGTAGGTCTTAGCAGCCGCGAAAAAATTCGAGCACTTTGAGGAACACTCATTACTTACTGGATAAAATAGCTTTAAACTCAAAACTGCTTCGCTTATAGTTACTTAAGTAACCCTCAAATTTCGTTCTTTAACTTGAGACCATCGAGATTGAAAACAAACTAACACCGTCCAAACATTCTTAACTCTATGGCATAAGTTTTGCGGCTGCAAATTGTTTGAAATTCGAGCGCTTTTAGAAATGCACAGAGCTGTTTTTGGAAGCTTTTCGGATATAACTGTTATATTTCGTTCTCTTACTAGAGACCATCAAGATTCAAAGCAGACAAACACCAAACACGCTTTAAATTATGCCGGCATAAGTTTTGCGGATGCGAAGTAAGCCTATATAAAGTTACCCGCTTTGAGGAACACACCAAACTGTTTTCGGAAGCTTTTCGGATAAAATAGCTTTAAACCGACAACTGCTTCGCTTAAAAGATTATTACTATTGAACCCTTCTAGGACAAGAAAATCGACAATTGCACAAAGAGATGAACCGGACAGTCAAAATTGAAAGCAATCATTCGCCGTAATCTCAGTGAAGTGATGCTTGTGCAGCTAGCTATAGTTGTCTTGCGACTGTGCTTAGACCTACTGTTATGAATAAACAAACACAAAATAATGGACAGACAAATCATTTTTGAAAAACGTTTATTCAAAAATCCGTAAGTTTATATTTAAATGCAATTCGCGTTACACTTCCAAAATCGTGGGTCGGTCCACGCGAGTGAAATCGGCTGAGCATGGCAAAATATTCAAGACTACATCTGCCACAAATCTGAGCGGGGTTTTCTAATAATATTTTAAAGTCAAAAGTAAGTGACACATTAATAATGACATAAATTGAATTTCCATTTCAAAACGTAATTTCTTTGACCGTAATACTCAAAATCATGTACCATAAACCCTTTAAAAACTTCACTTCCTCGGTTATGTTTCAGAACAGGGCAAGCTCTCCGTCATGAAGAAAACAAAGCGATGAAGTCCTTTGAAGGCAGTTTTCGTAGCTTGAACTTTTCGCCTTCTACCAGTATTCTTTAGAGCTTTTTTTTTCCATTTATAGATATTAGATGGTTTTTTGTTAAGTATAAAACTTCAGTACTCTCGAGCAATCGTTTTGCTAAGGACGCTTAAGCCTTTAAAGAAACCTCTTTTTCAAAAGCGACGATGGTCATGCGATTTCCCGCCAAGAAAAACGCCAAAAGCACCGCGCGATTCCCCGCCAAGAAAAGATGGCATTCTCTACCCCCGTCGGGTCGTCTTGGGACCCCCTCCGCCTCTCGCAGAGTCTGCGCGGACGGACGGTCACGTGACTATTACGTCACAACCAAAATTCTCGGATCAATAGGTTACCGAATTTTGTTAGCAATGGAGCTCTGCTGGCGGGCTTTGCTCGCAGGCTCCGCTATAATCTACAATTAATGTACCTTATTCTCACTACATTTCGCGAGTATTAAATTTCGCGAAAAATCAAGAGCCATATTTCGCGAGTATTAAATTTCGCGATTTTGAGAGGAAATTAGAACTGGAGTGTATTAAATTTCGCGATTTTTTCTATTCTTCAATATGTATCTTTGACCTCAGAACTGTAACAACATAATTAATATGATCGTCATCGTAGACAATAGCAAACAAACAAGATAAACATATTTCACAGTCTAAATACCCGATAGGTACATCTATATTTACACTCTGCGATATTTTGAAGAACTTAGCGGTAGAGGACAGTTCGGACAGCGAGAGTGATGCAGTGGAAGATAACTGAGACTGATAGACAAAATCAAACATAAAAAACTCCTAAACATGAAGCTGAGACGTGTTGGAATAACAGTAATAAAGCAACAGCTGGAATTTTATTATTTTTTGATACTATATAGTACTAAATTTCGCGATTTTAATCTTCGCGTGTCCTATATTTCGCGAGTATTAAATTTCGCGATTTTTTCAAAATCGCGAAAATCGCGAAATTTAGTACTCGCGAAATTAAGTGAGAATAAGGTACAAATTCCCTTTATAATACAAGTTACGTGTGCGCATTTGATTGGTCAAGTAGGGGTTCACTATTTGCACATAGATGCACGCTGGCGCAATGAAAGTGGCTGAGCCATCAAGATACGTTTGCGAGCAGCAAGAAGACCAGAAGTCAGGTGAGGGATGCGTTTTCAGCTTTTTTCCCCCAAAGACTGTGCAAGTATCGCACGCGTAAACTTTACATCGGACAATATCGTTGTACGTGCAGCTGTGCCCCAGAATAACTGAGCAACTCTTCCACTCACTCTTCTTATCATGAATACTCACCTTGATCGTCGACGAAACTGTTTCCTTGTTCTCTTATTTTGTTCAATTCCACGACTTTGTTGTCCACAAATTTTTGGCCGATGGCTAACAAGGTGTCTTGGGCTTTGCAGAATTTCTTATAGGAAGGTGTCGTGGCAAATTGAAAAAGCAGGCTTTCCCATCCACTTAACAACTTTCCCCAGCACGCAAACGTCTCTACAGTAGCACGGATAATCTCCATTGCATCCTTGTTTGGTGGGTCGTTGTAGAGTCCAACCCTTGTATCAAATACCATCGTACCCACAGCTAAAACAAAAGCAAATAAGGGGGGAGGAGGAAATAGAGTAAGTGTTAAAGGGAAAATGTCAAGGGAAAGTAGGTTAAACCTGAAATACTTTTCGACCATCAACGAGACATTTAATAGAGTGAATTGTGAAAGAAAGAACAGGCAACGGCCAGTTTTAACTCATTTTATCTGAGACAAGAGAGAAACACTTGAAAAAAATCGGCTAAGCTTTCTCAAATTAGAATTCACTTCCATCGTGGCCATCCGTAGGCTAACAGACGTATTGACAGTTTCATCACTAGCATAGCCAATTTTAAGAAAACTGCCTTATTATTTGTGGCATCTAGTTGACGCAAATGTGGGTTTTCGAAAGGATAGTAAAAATAGGTGTCACAGTTTCCGTAAACCAAGTGCAACCCACCCCTCGATTCGCTATGACGAAGGGCTAATGCCCCAAACGTCAGCTTTCAATTTATTTACCGTGGCCAATTTATCTTATCAACTCAGTTGACAAATCCAAAGTTTTGTGTTTTACTTTCCCACCGACGCAGCACCACAGTTTCTTTAGAAACTAACATCCTTATTTAAAGGAGCTATGTCACGGATAACGCATCTTGAAAAAGCTGGCAAGTTTTTTCAAGTTTGTTATTCGTAATCCGTCTTAATCTCCCTCAGTTGTGACCATCCTCGTTTAGTTTTGGTTTATTATTACTTCTTTGGTGTTTTTCTACCTTAGGAAACTATTATTTTGAGGCTTCCTTTAATAAGAAAATAATTTTGTCAGATCAGAAAAATGAATGAAACGCCGTGACATAGTTTCTTTAAAATTGGTCTCTCTGTGTTTTCACTTAATGTTGATAACAGTGACTTCCAATTCCAAAACCTGCTTCTGTTCGCTCACCCCCCGGGGGGTACTCCCTTGTATGGCCAATAGGGGGATACGCCGCTGGGCAGTAGTAGTGTATGATTTTTGGCCTCTCTGTCCTAAACAGAGTACATGATTTTATGCTAGACTGTCTTAAACAAGGTACTGAACTTGCCCTAAACATGGTATGGTTGCATGATTGTCGTTGTTAAATATAGCTTATACAGTATTCAGCAATCCTTGATCGGAAACGTTTGTCGGTCGATCTCTCTAAAAAAAGTGAAGAATTGTGTAAAACAAGAGATTGCGTATTTTATCGTTTGTCCTAAACAGGGACCTAAAATTTAAGGTATTGTCCTAAACTGGGCCACGGTTTCAGACCTAGCACAGCGGCACCCCTACACCCAAACATGGGTCAAGTCCCCCCAGGGGTCTCTGTTGAAATCGTTTTTTTCTCGTCATCATAGTCGATCTCTTGTTTTCAGTAGACTGCGCACTAATGGCACTAAAGTAAGTACGGCTGATATGTCTTATAAACGGTTTAAATAAATCCATCAAGACCCTAACCAAATAAAAAGCAAATTTGTAGAGAAAATCGCACTGAGATATTTTTGGGAGCTCGACGAGCGACAAATCAGATATGTCTAGTTATTGGGTCAAACAAGGATATAGGGTTAAGTCCCTAGTCCAAATGCATATAAGCTGTAACTATTTACTCAGAAATCTCGTTGAAAATCTTGGGTGTGGCTTATCCATAAGAACTTTTAAAAATGTACAATCCATGTTCATAAATGTCTATAAATTGACCCTTTCAAGAGAAAACTATAAAAATTCCCCAATAATAAATGCAGTATTAAGCTAGCAAAACGGAATTAAATTTGAGTCAAGATTTACTTGGTTTCGTAACTACGTTTTGGCTTTGGGAGTCGTAATGGTATTTTTCTTGATGGGGAGCTTGCGCACTCATTTCTCGCGCCTTGCGGCCACCATCTCAAATTCTTCTTGTACTCGCCACTATCATTAAAGAAAAAATGACGACTACTCAAGTCTAGGAGAAACCATCACCCCTCCGCAGAGGCTCGGTGGGGCGTTATTGGATTTCCACTGCCCGAAGTGAGTGCAGGCAGGAAAACCGAAAGATCCGTCAGGCACGCCTGCACTAACTTTTTCAGCGGATTATCTCTGTACGAAAACCCCCTTTGAGCCTCTACGGTGGAGACAGGGAGAAAGCTGGGGCAGAACTGGATAGACGCTACAGAAATTTTAACTATTTATTATTATTATTATTATTATTATTATTATTATTAAACCTGTCTCGTGCAGGAGATCAGAGTTTTTCCAAGCAAAACAAAACGCAACGAAACAGACACACTTTTGCCAGCCTTGCTAGGTAATCTCTAGCTAGATGGTAATAAACCTTCACTTCTTGCACTGAAACACATCACTTACTTTCAGTGGCCCACTTTGGAAGCTCCGATTCAAGATCTGGAATCTCCATATCGCCTCCTCGGATTGCCACAAAGTGCTCTACAGCGTCCCTTGTGACACTATTGAAGTTTGCCAGGTTGTCACGTATGTCTTTTGGTCGAAGCATCTTTGCTGCCAAAACCTTGCGTGATCGGCTCCATTCTTCTCCGTCACTTGAAGTTACAAGGGGAACGAAACAATGAAACTGCGGTCAAAGAGGAAAGGTTTTATTGCACCTTTTAATGACATACAAGACTCAACGAATGGTTGCATTTTTTCACTGTCATCAATCACCACAGTAGAGGTCACGTTTGTGCCCTCTGATAAGTGGATTACTTTGAACTGCTGAGTTTTTTTCATGGTCTGTTTGTTGTCAATATTGGACAATTTTAGGCCATACTAGTCGTTCGATCAGCCTCCATGTTTGGGCGTAGGGGTGCCGCTGAGGTCTGAAACGCTGATCCTGTGTAGGGATCGTGACAAATAACGTGCGTGACAAACAACGTCTGCGTATTAAACAGGCTAAATCGCAGATACTTTTGTTTTTTGGCCATCTTAGCTTAAGAAGAAAGAAAGATGTATGTTGGAACATACGAAACGTCAAGATAAAGCCTTTTTTCTTTCCAGAAATGCGTTTATATTTCCTTATGTTTATCACCGCGGTTTGCTTTTTGTTTCTTCTTAAGCAGGCTATGTTCAGAACAGAGAGGCCAAAACCGTATAGGCCATATAAGGGAGTACCCCAGGGGATCAGCCTTGCATCTTTTAAGTTATCGGTAACTACGATCAACAGCAGTAAGAAATGCAATCTTTTGTCGGGTTTTGACGTTCAGAGTTCGCATGTCATTGAAGGGTGCACTAACCACATTTCACACTGATAAACAATGTCACTATAAATCTTGGTTCCTCTTTGAACGTTAAGAGAGGGGCTTCCGGCACCAACCATAAATAACATCGATTGAAAACTGTGGATTCGTTCATGTTTAGAGCTGCAGAGTGATGGACACAATCTTCTTAAGTTAATTTAGCATTCACAATTTCTAATTTGAATCGTTCATTCCCCATGTTTAATTTCTCATTTTCATTTTCCCCATTCCCCATTCCTCTTAACACTCTCTATTGGTTTTAATAGGTGTTTCATTTGACCTTTAGAAGGACCACAGTCTCGGACAATAATTCTTGGGACATTTGACACCTCTGAGGACGGTACCCTTTCCCCCGTTCAATGTTGTACAAACCGCTGGCTTTTCGGACAGAAAATAGCACATTTTCTAGTCTTTCCAACATTGCAAAGGAGGGAAGGGGAGAAGTCGGCAAGGTGTCCCAAGATTATTGACCGACCCTGTATAACGTTAAATAGGCATGTAAAACGTCACGTCATCATAGGAACGGACCTTAAAATGTCTGTAAGTTTCCGCTAGTGGTGGAGGTTCGTAATAAGCTAAGTGTTACGTACATAATCGCTGTACGACAATTTGTATTTACTTCGTACTGTCAGTGCTTATGTTTCTCAGTCAACTGCGTTAATTTCGTAAGTCTAGGAAGTGAACTGGTGCTGTGATACGAAATTGTAGGTTTCATTTTAACTCGAAAGCACCATTAGACAACGAAAATGGATGCAGTTGCGAACACTTTTCAGGCACAAAGAGGGGGAACTCTCTTCTCAGTAGAAGAGTCGTCTGAAGTGTTCACTTCAGGTGGCGTACAGTCACAGTACAGTAAATATTGCACCCTATCCCCGCTACTTTAGTGAGTTCATTACTGCACCGTCCTAAAGTAGTGGAAAAAACCTCTAGAAAAGAGCTAATGAACCAACGGTTCACCATTTCACTGCCCAAAAAATTAGATTGCTATTAAACTTCCTTCTTACATTAGATTTCGTTGAAATCTCCCAACAGCATAGAAAGTATTTTAACGCAGGAAAAAGGATTACAAGCCAAAGTATTCTTAGGGGAGATTGTTTTCATGGTGAACCGTCACTTTTACAGGAGATTACAATTGATAAACAATTCCTATGTTTTTAAGACGGTTCAACATTTTGAGTGAGCACTGTGCAACTTGTACTGGACAAATTGTCAAATCCATCACAAGCAGCATTCTACATATTCTATAGAATCGAGCTATTGGTAATGTAGCGCTATTCTACATCCCAGTGTTGTGAGATTGATGTGCAAAATGGTGAATCGTGGCGCTCTATCACATGTACTTCATGTACCGGAAGTGCCTTATTAGCGTGAGTTTGATAGACTGTAAGATAAGTCGTTCTTTGTGCATGAATACGTTCAGATAACGGAAGATTTGGGACATTTGCGACCTTGAATGGGTTAATCGTTCTCTTTTTACGCTTTCTTTGTTCCGTAAATATTAAACCCGAGCGGGGATGCTCGTCGTCTCGCTTAGGGTTGTAAATCGCAGATTTTGGTCTCGCTTAGGGTTTTTAGGAAGGAAAGCCAATATTTCTACCCATTCAGGTATCGCTTAGGGTGTGCGTAAAGAAATATCTATATGAAAAACCAAACGACGTCAATCTTTAGCGTCAATCTTTAGCGCATTTAAAATCACTGAAGCTCTTATTTGGTTGTCTGTTTTAGCATGGTCTCGCTTAGGGGTCAAATAACGCCTGAACCACGCCCAGATTGGTCTCCTTTAGGGGTTTAATTCTAATTTTCCGACGAGCATCCCCGTCAGTTTCATATGGGAGTCCCCCCCCCCCCGGTACGGACCATGATGGTAAGATTTCATTTCCACTGAATCAACATTTCTCGCTGTGTATTTCTTTTATATACTTTCAGCCTAAGTTATTCTAGAATGTCTTGAAACGCGTACTTTCATGTTTCATTTGGCATTCTTGCGTTGAAAACCCCAAAATGACGCTCTTAACGTCGTGACACATTTATCTCACTTAAGCGTGACTGCAACGCCTTGTCTATAAAATTCCCTGTTATCGCTTATCACACAGTCTCGGACAATAATTCTTGGGACATTTGACACCTCTGAGGACGGTACCCCTTCCCCCGTTCAATGTTGTACAAACCGCTGGCTTTTCGGACAGAAAATAGCACATTTTCTAGTCTTTCCAACATTGCAAAGGAGGGAAGGGGAGAAGTCGGCAAGGTGTCCCAAGATTATTGACCGACCCTGCAGGTCAATGGACTTGGGTAATCTGTGAAATGGACAGACGCCAACTATGGGGCGCCAAGTGTAAAGATATTATTTAGACAATATTTTGTTATATTTTGTGTTATTTAGTATATTGCAAATAAAGTCGCTTGGTAATTTATAAATTACCAATTCTACGACCTTTGCGTGAACTTGTGATTTGTAAATCGGAAGCAACGTGACTTTGCGATTTATAAATCGCAGTAACATAACTTTGCGATTTATAAATCTCAAGCAACGTAACTTTGCGATTTATAAATTGCATTTCATATTTTCTGTGCAAATGTGCGATTTATAAATCGGAAAGGTATTCCTGGTACAGTGGTAGAGTGCTATTAGGAAAGCAAGTAAAAAAATGTCCTTACTGGTATCTGCTGAGTCTGTTCTTGGGTGACTAGGGCCTCGCTGATGGCCACCGAAACGGCTGTGGAGGGTTGCCTTGCCAGAACTTCTCTATCCGCCGTATTTCCTATACTTTTCCAAATCTACGCGGCTTTTTTGTTTTGAGATACCACTGACTAAGGCCGAGCCCGCAAATAATGGTTTGCGGTTTGCGATTTATAAATCACGCAATTGCGATTTATATATCGCACATATTTTGTGATTTATAATTCGCACAATTGCGATTTATAAATCACACATTTGTTATTTACAAAGCACACCTTTGCGAATTATAAATCGCACATTTGCACAGAAAATGTAAAATGCAATTTATAAATCGTAAAGTCACGTTGCTTGCGATTTATAAATCTCAAAGTTATGTTGCTATTTATAAATCGCAAAGCCACGTTGCTTCCGATTTATTAATCGCAAAGTCACACAAAGGTCGTACAATTGGTAATTTATAAATTACCAGGCGACTTTATTTGCAATATACTAAATAACACAAAATATACCAAAACATTGTGTAAATAATATTTTTACACTTGGCGCCCCATAGCCAACTATGCAAATTTGCGGAAGGAACGAAACTTTTTCTCAATGAGAACCTTCTAAATTAGAAGGTTGAGCCTGGGATTTTCCAAAAAGTTAAGAACGTTGTTTTTTATGGAATCTGTAACATATGACAGGGCAATGTCCACTGCTAGCTACATACCGCTCATACACCCAGCGCACGCAACCAGACAAAACATGACGTGTGACTCGATGAAAACCACACAGCTGATACAATATACTCCGGTCACGTCCTGTCGCAAAAAAGGGAAGGGGAGCAGGTTTTCTTCCACATATTCGTGCAGAGAAATCCCCCCCCCCCCCCCTTCACCCTCTTCCCCGTAACTTTTTTTTCCCAACAAGAAATCCTAGTTGGGAAGAGTAGAAGACATCTGAGAACAGGGAATGATTACAATTTGTCATTGTTTTCCCTCCTCAGACGTGACCACGTTTAAGCAGCCTTGGCTGGTACATGCGATCCTCCATAACGTTAATTATCAGTGGGGGAGAATTACGATTTTCAATTTACTTTAAAAAAGCGATTAACGGTATGTATGATTGCAACCATAAACAAAATTTCGCCGTTAATTACATTGTAATTTTCGCGATGAAGAATAATATTGGACATTAGACAGCGCACGTCCTCTGTTGGGAAGAACATCCATTTGTTACGTGAAATTTACCTTACCTACGTTTTTCAAACTTACTTACAGGCTTCCTATAAAAGTGGGCTTCTTTCGGCTTTTAAAGTACAGTTTGACTGGCTTGAAAATTTCGTCCGGTCGTCTCGGATACTTGCCGTCGGCCTTGAAGACGGCTTCCACGTCCTTGGGATCTTTAATGCAAACAATTGTTTTCCCCATTACTGTCCGCTTAAATACCGGCCCGTACTTCTCAAAGTTACTCTTTAAGGCCGCCATCTGGTCCTTGAACTCCGAAGACGAAGTCTTGAGGTAGTTAATCACGTCACCAAAATATGGCAATCCCTCTGGCCCTGGCATCTCTTCGAAACAGCGAACGCCGTCTGCACGATTCGCAGTTTCCGCACCATAAAGACTTTTGAACAGAAGTATCAGTAAACTGTAGAGTTTACCGAAAGGATTTATCCACCAGACAACGACCGAAATTAACAGGGCAGAACAAACCACGTTGAACGAGTTATCCATTTGGCAAGAAGCTAGAGACTTGAATTCCGTGCCAGACACGAGCTCCGTTTGTGAAGGCGTCAATTACTCCGTCACGCTATTCAGTAACTGCGTGCATCCCAAGCTCTATTTTTCGCTGCTTTATACGAGGTGTTTATTTGACCTTTGTGGTACAAGCAGTGTCAAGTTGTAATTCCAGCGACACGAAAAGACCGTTGCGACACAACGAAATTAAAAGGGTTTGTATTGGGATTTAACGGACGTATTTTGGTACTAAAAACAAAGAGGAAATACGACAAAATTAAATGCCCCGTCTTGCCTCCGTGGTTTATTAGTAATTCAGCACGTTTTCAATGGGGCTTATGCCCGGTGGAGGGATACTCAACTAAGTTTCGTACGGGGAGGCTCCGCCCCGAGAATAAAACCCGGGGATTAAACCCTTGCATTTCAGATATACCAATCTTTATTGAAATGCTACCCCTTAATTATATACCTAGAACAAAAATTGAACTTCTTTTAAACCTCCAAAATAAGCTATAAACAGTTGATAATCGGTGGATTTTGGTGGCTCGAAAGCTCGTATATTTTGCCTAGTGTTTGATGTCGGCCAAAATTTTGGACCGAACAAAGTGTTCGTGACTCCGTAATAGCGAGAGTTTGTTTCAGTCAAACGTTTGTAACTTTCGCCGGGGATTTAGGTGTTGTCCGTATTAGCGGGGTGTCCGAAAGGCTAGAGTTGACTGTAATTGTGTTTTAACCCTCGGGCGTACAAAGGGGTGGGGGGAGGGGTGGCTGTCAGCCCCCCGATAAGGTTTTTCTCGAATTTTTCCAAGACGAATTAAGACGGATTCCGCTCAACATTCGAGCAATAAGTGCAAAAATTATTTACTAAAAAAACTACTCACAGCACGGTAACATTTTGAACACTTAATTTGAAAAAGCTCACTTTAATTTGCTTCTCCAAGTGACCCCGCGATTAAATTCTCAAGCATTCATGAGAAAATATATGTCAAATCTCGTAAAAAAAATATGCAGAAAACGGGCGCCATTTTGTTTTGAACTGACATGAAGTGTCTTTTCAATTAAATATGGATAACTTCAAATTCAATTTTCTCTCTCGGGGTCAGCCTGGGAGCTAGGTATTGATAATTTCTCTTTTTATTCAAAATGTCACCACTCTATGAATATTTTTTTGGTAACTTTATTTTTGCACTTATTGCTCGAACGGTCAGCGGAAATTAACATCTACACCCGCCGTTTTCAGTAGCTGTGCGTATATCCCTTAGACACATTTTGACACAAGTTTGGTGAGAAGGGGTTGCTATGGTTACAAGATATGACGTCATACGTAGCAGGTGGTCAAGCCATTTATGAATAAAAAGGCGTGTTTTTACACCTTTTAGGTGGAAAATGCACAAAATTTTGACGAAAAGCAACTAAAAGTTCAATAATGTGACATTCTACATGTCCAGCATCAAAATTTCCAGTTTCTTACTTTCTTTTGCCAATTTCCAATTTTCGGTAAAGTCCAAGATAGCACTCGAAATGGCCGCCACCTTCGATGACGTCACAGGCTCCCAGCAGCGCGGCAACCCATAATATGTAACTCATCTTGTAGAGCACGTCACAGGCTTTCTATTAAAGGTGAAATCTTTTCGAAATATTGTAACGTTACGAAAACCCAATTAGGGGGGTTCCATCAACCCTCCCCCCCCCTTGTACCACAGTGGGAGTGTAATTTTCTTTGTACGTCAGAGGGTTAAGTGGAATTTTGCTTTTTCATTTGCCGTGGATGAAGAAAAAAGCTGGCACACAGTTCGATTTTATTAAAATTGAGATCACACTGAACGGTTTCTAAATGATAAACTAGAATGTTTATCTCCGAAGAACCAGCACATACGTTTACAAGTACAACGCTAAACGTAAAGAGAAATGAATTAGCCCAAGGAAAGTTGTTTTAATTTTTAAAGTATTCTTTTTCACTGTTCACGCAAGAGCGATGGAAGTAGTCCAAAAGGTTGAGTACTTTTAATCCGATTCAGAGCGAGGTTTTTTGGTCTTTTAGGGCTGGATTCCCCCCCTCCGTAACTCTGAGATTATTTAAGCTATGACAACGAAACTTAAAGGAGAGATAGTACGCCCAAAAAGTTTCCTTTGAGGGCAGCAACATCAGATGATTACGTCATATTAGATCAGAATAACGGCATGTTGTCAAACGGCGGCCATCTTGGATCCGCCTTCTTGAATTTCTTGATTTTTCCAAAACCAAAATTGACCAAGGAGTGATCAAAATCAATAAAATTAATTAACACGATCATTAAAATGACAGATCACGACACAGTCCATTAAAATGATCTAAAAATATAAATGTACTTAAAAAGAATCAAATTCAAAATTCTGAAAGAAACAGCTTGTCAAAAACTACCAATTTATTTTCCCTTTCTTCTAACTATGATATAATCCAGCATATATGCAAAATGCCTCACCTAGTTTCCGGCACGTAGGGAGTAAGAAATTAGTTAAGAGTCATCTAGTTAGCTTTTCCGAGTCTCCCATTTTATACTGATGCTGTGGAAATCCTCATGTTCCCTTCACTTTTTGAAACTAAAACCCGTGCCCAAGTTCAAATAGAAAACAGCGACTTCGCTTGCGCGTGCTTAGCCCATTAACCATAAACTCCCAACCTTTTTAAGGAAAACCACCATTTTAAGGTAGTGGCGCGCTGTAATTTGGCTTATGGCTGCTCAAATCCCAATCGAAACGTCTATAACTTTCTCAGCAGCATGGAAGCTACACTTCTCTTCCATTTCCGAGGTTGTTTGGCTAATTTGAAGTCGGACATGTGCACAATTCAAAATTTTGAGTATTTGAACGAGAAAAACACCGTACCGGGTCGTCTTTCCGGGGTTTAGCGTTCAGTCCCGTTGTCTTTGGTTCTCAATTTGATTTTCTTAAGTTTGTAAACCATTTGATAGTCTTTCCTTGGATAAGAAAAGATTTCATATAAACTTCAGGAAAGATTAAATTTTCAACTAGAAGTGTCAACCAGTGCCAAGGCCAAGTTTTGCATCAATTTCGCAAGGAAACCTTTTTTCTTTTTGTTTGTGTAACTTTGGTCTATTTTAAGTGAGCGCTTCAGTTTAGGCACTTTTTTGTTAGAAGTGTGCCAGTTGCATCAATTGGTTATCAAAAACATCTGTTGTCACTCAAAGTGATGACGTCACAAACTGAACAAGGAGGTCCTTCACGGGCGGTTTTGGGCAGCAAGGTAGTCAATAGGTTAATCCCTAAGCACATTTTTCATGAGCGAGAGTAGCGATATTATTAGTCTAAAGCTTCTTGAAGCTGGAGTCGTTACTTTTTAGTTTTACTGTAGAATAATCTATTGTTCATAAAGGTAGACTGACTGCTGTTTCCACAAAAGCAAATGCCTTTTTCGTGTATCAAATTACTCGCGATCGATAAATTTTATCTTCACAGTCCTGTCTGGAACTATCAAAAGCTTCTGCTTTGTCCCCACAGGTTCTCCGTGGTACTCCAAAATGAATCGCTGAACCAACTGAAGACAACACACAAATAACAAGATTTAGATTTACTACAAGCCCATTTGGCTCACCCAAACAACAACACGTATGTAGAGTGTGTTCATGGCGGCTATGTTGGAGGAGCAAGACAATAAAAGCTATTTGCATAAAAATAAAACATGTTTCCCAATGGAAAGAAATTTTATTGTTTTCCTCCTCCAACATGGCCGCTGCGAACACACTCTATAAATAAGAAACGAGAATTTTATGACTATGTGATCTTTGGAGGATCACATTCGAGTTTTCACGAATTGCGGACCTCATTTTGGTGAGGAAAAACATTACCTTTGCAGCCAAAAGGTACATTTCAGCTTCAGCGATACGACGCCCTGTAATGAAGTACACAATACATTAAGGCAATATCAGTTAAAAAGGACAGTTATGTATAACATTAAATAGTGAACAAGCTTGGTGCAGTCAGTCCCGGAGAAGGAACTTACCAATGCACATACGAGACCCAACTCCAAATGGAAGACTGGAAAAAGGGTGGATTTTCCCCAGTTCTTCACTGAGCCAGCGTTCAGGTTTGTATTCTAAATGACGCTTAAACAACTCCTTCGAGCGCCCAGAGAGGTAATTGTTGTACACAACCATGGTCTGAAAATAAAGATGGATCAGCGGACTTGAATGACTGACGGCCAAAGGAGCTATTCTACTGTGTTAGAAGCCTACAATTTTGTGGACTGCAGTCATCCAGACTGTCAGGTACGGCAATTTATGGTGAGGTAGGGCAAGGTGAGGTGAGGTGATGTAAGACGAGGTGATGTAAGGTGATGTGAGGTGAGGAAAAGTGCACGACGTGATGTGATGTGAGATGACGCGAGGTTACGTGAGGCGAGGTGATGTTATCTTTTTTTAATTATTTTTATACAATACACAAACTATTACACTACTCTACGTACAATACAAGACGAAATAAAACAAAATACTTGAAGAGTAATTAAATTTATATATTTTACATAAAAGAAACATACATTGTTTACAACAAAGGAGAATATAACATAAACATGCATGCACGTAGCCTTATGACGACACAACAAAACACAAGGACTACAATGATACGCGCGCCCGTGTGGAACTGAATTTGGCAACAGATTTGTTCTGAAGTGCTATTTCTCTTAGAATACTCAGGTCCTTTTCCAATCTTAATAAGAAGCTGTCAAAGTCCAAAAGCGGCTGCTTTTTTTCCTTTTTTTCCAAGCAAGACTTGAGGTGAGGTGATGTTGATGTGAGGTGAGGTGAGGTAAGGTCAGGTCACGTAAGGTAAGGTGAGGTCAGGTCAGGTCAGGTAAGGTAAGGTAAGGTAAGGTGATGTGAGGTAAAGTGAGTTAGGTCAGGTAAGGTAAGGTAAGGTAAGGAAGGTATGGTAAGGTAAAGTGAGGTGAGGTGAGGAGAGGTTTGGTAAGGTCAGGTCAGGTAACGTAAGGTAACGTAAGGTAAGGTGAGGTTAGGCGAGGTGAGGTCAGGTGTGGTCAGGTGAGGTGAGGTCAGGTAAGGTCAGGTCAGGTAAGGTAAGGTGATAAGTAAGGTGAGGTAAGTAAGGTGAGAAAAGATGAAGTGAGGTGAAGTGGGGTGAAGTGAAGTGAGATAAGCTAAGGTAACGTGAGGTGAAGTGAGGTAAGGTGAGAAGGGTACTGAGTAGGGGTGAGGTAACGTAAGGTAACACGGCCTAAGTGGCCAATACACCCAAAGCTTAACCCGAAAGAAGATTGTTACTACTCTGGTACTCCCCCTGGAAAGGATGCTTGTCTTCTACCTGGGTAGAGAGCGGCATTGTGAAGTAAAGTTTTTTTTTCGTCCAAGGAAACAGAGACCAACCGTACCTATATCCTTGAAACACCGACCTTCTGATCTTCCAAACGGATGTTCGACGCACTGATCACTACATGCGCCGCGCCTCCATCTCCGTGTATATAGACAAGGTGAAATGCAATAACAGCAACGTTCATGCAAACAAGTGAAAGAAGGCTACCGTGTGGAATATTAAGAAAAAGATAATTATTCTTGCACTTCCGCTCAATTCAGACAACATATTTTGTCTCAGATAAGCAACTTAGGATGTAAAAATTACTACTTACTCCTGTCGGAACTTTGTTGCCAGCCAGAACCACATCTTGAGACAAAAGGCGTGCCCAGCCACCAGAAACAGGATGCAATCTATTACAAAATTTGAACAAGTTGTTCTCCTCGTTGGTTTCGTTTCTGGGGACGGTTGCGTTTAAGTAAGTGACACAAATGCTGTAAACTCAAGAGGCTATAGTCCTATTTAACCGCTGGAAAGTTCCTCGCCTTTTTTAATAGGATAACTAAATTATAACTGATGAGAAAGGGTTCATTCTTTTTTGGCGCAAGGAATGTGGACTTTCTTTAAAATGTCAAGGGTAAGGACATTGATCGAAAACAACAATAACGAACAACAGCGTCTGGTATTGAGGTGGGTTGCACCAGCTAGTTGCTGGCATTGTCTTAATAACGACCGCCTTCCTAGTGTAAACTAAGTCATAAAGTGATCTCGGAATCCCCTCAAGCTGTTTGGAAAAAATGGCCAATACAATTTCCTGATAATTTGACCACTTTACGAATACTCGATATTAGGCGTGGATTTCAAGCCTGTGTGACGTGAGCCGGACTTCCAGTTTTCTCCAAACGGATGTAAGTGAATTCCATTTTTTCTTCCATTGAGTATCGTGCGTACATTTAGGAATTTGTAACCGGCCCCTGAAATCGTCCTAATTTGTCCCAACGATGGGTGTTGACACGACCCGCTCTTCTTCCTCTACTGTCCAGACCATACTATGCATCCTGTCCACTTCCACCACACTTATTTACAACACTTTTACAACTTTTTTTTTTTCTGGGGCCGATGGCATAAAAGTTGGTTGTACGACCAACCGTTACGACGAACGTTCACCGAACGTCTGACTATTAGTGATATGTTTCAATTTACCTCATGGTCTCTTTCAGGCAAGCCTTAAGGTAATCCAGCTTTGCAAAGCTCTCGGGTGTAAAATCACCATGGGGACCAATTAGAGAGGTCACCTCTTCATAAACCTTTTCCTGTACCCTGCGATTGTTCGCCAAATCGTAAAGAAGCCACAAAATCGAGCTGGAAGTCTTAAAGAAGAACAACAAAGAACTGTGTTAAGGGTGGTTTTTAAAATACCGCCGATTTTGACTTGAATGCAATATAATTTTTTTGCGGCGATTTAACTTTAAATCGACCATGTTGAGCACAGGCTTACCATCCTCTGTTGGTGTGGTGTGGTGTGCACTGAAAGTGGGTCAGGGTATATCGGTTTATCAAACTAGCAAAACTAAAGGCAAAATTTGGGATTTTAAAACGGACGATAGTAAATTACTACTGCCATGTTATTTTTTCTGTGTCTACTTTGGCGATTTGAGGTCCGACCGATATTTCGACAAAAAAAAAAAAACAACAAAAAAAACGCGCTTACGCGAGCTTTAAATCAAATCGCCTCAAAGCTATAGGACGCCGAGAGCGCTACTTCGTCTAGCTAAAACTCAATAATTGTTATTTGGTGATTGCATGACGGACCCTGGAAGCACTAGATTCGTGCCGAATTTTTTACGTAACAACGCATAGGCAAGCTTACCGTGTCGACTCCAGCTCTAAACATCCCAATTGCATTTATGTTGATCTCCGCTGGTGTGAATTCACCTTTCATTATAAGGTAGGTCAGCAGAGGTACAACTACAAAGTAATCAATCAACATTGCCAATTGTCGCACCAATAAGAAAGAAATGCGTTCACTTGTGTCACCAAAAATATTTTCAAAATGGACATCTATAGGTCCCCTTACGCACCTTCTGATTGGTTAATTTTAAGAGCGATCACTAATTGCCAAACAGAAGATGGTGTTCCATTTTCTCTAAGAAAACAGTGCACACAAAACGTTTAACAGTTTTTGTAGACCTCAAAGGTGCATTACCGTAAAATCCCGGTTTAAAGCCTCCTGGTTATAAGCCCCTTCACTTATAGGCCCATACTGTTTTGATAAAAATTATATTCCGATTAAAAGCCCCCCTCCATTTATCTTGTTTCTTTAGCATAAGTACTTTTACAGAAAAAAGCAAGTAGAGTGCGGAACAATGAGTTTAATCATACTGATGTTCCAAGTAGTATTGAATTAAATTTATTACAAACAACGGCATTCAACTAGGATAGCGCTAGATGTTAGTTTGCTCATTCCACAACAATTTTTTATACCGCTTATAAGCCCACCCCCCCCACCCCCGCCCGGATATAAGCCTCCAGTTTATAAGGCCACCCAAAACCCCTTACGAACTTGTATAAACCAAGGGCTTATAAGGCAATACGTTGAGGGCTGTTTACAAGGACAGCTAGAAACTACAGTGCGAATTTCGAACGTTAAAACCAGCAATATCCTGTACTTTCAAATTTCATGAATGCTTTAATAAAAACTGCCAATTTTATTATTAGCATAGTTTTTTGGACTCCTTAAAAAGTTTCTGAAGGTTTGAAACAACAAAGTTGAGCAGGTGAGCTGGGCGGGTAAAGTACACGAGAAAAAGGGAAAAAAAATGACCTTGGAGGGATTCAAACTTATGACCCCCCGGAGTTTGATCAAAGATGACTTACCGACTAAGACAAGAGGCCAGGGGGGAGCGTTTTTTTTTTGGGGGGGGATTGATGAGAATTTTGTATACCTCAGAATAACTGACCGACTCCTGCGCTCACGTCTCTTCCGTGGTTAGAAAGCCTCCACCCGCATCCGTATCTCTCTCCATACGTCTGATGCACGCGGAGCTTTTACCATTTGTTTAAGATAATGTAAGGACCTGATGAGTCAATGAACACTTACCTTGATCGTCGACAAAACTGTTTCCCTGCTCGGCCATATTGTTCAATTCCATGACCTTGTTGTCAACAAACTTTTGGCCGATGGCTAACATGGTGTCTTGGGCTTTGCAGAATTTCCTGTAGGAGGGAGTTGTAGCAAATCTGAAAAGCACGCTTTCCCATCCAGTTACCAACTTTCCCCAGCATGCAAACGTCTCCAAAGTAGCATGGATCATGTCCACTGCATCTTTGTTTTGTGGGTCGTCATAGAGTCCAACCCTTGCATCAAACACCATCGTACCCACAGCTACAAAAAAAAAAAATAATAAAAAAAAAAAAAAAATAAATAAAAAAAAGTGTTGTGACAAGAGAGGGATGACAAGCAATGTCATGGTGATTTTCTTTTTTATTGCCCACCTCGCTACTGTTTGTCCAAGTGGTCCTTGCATCGAGTTACCAAACAAAAAAAAAAATTCGGCCGGATTTTTTTCAAGTTGGAACCGTTTTCATTCTCGCCATCCATAGCCTAACACTTGAATTTACAGTTTCTGCAGCTGCGCTTCAATAGCCAAAAAACGCTTATTTTTTGTAGGCTTCAGTTAATTCGAATGTAGCTTTTCAGAATGACTCTAAAAATGGGTACATTACTCCTTTAAGCTTGGTCTCTCTTTGGTTTTCACTTATGCTGATAGGAGTGACTTGAATAGCCACAATCTGTTTTCAGATTGTGCTCGAGGAAAGAAAAGCTGTGCTCTCAAGCCAAGTCTAAGTAACTGTGTCTAAAATTACTTGGTCGTGGGTTCGAATCTCGTGAAAAAGAGTGATTTTATTCCCCGTCATATACCATGGTAGAAATCCTAAAAGGATATCCTACAGAATTTTCTAGGATCCTGTAGGGTCCCGTAAGATTACACAAAATCCTACCCAGGATACTACATGGCAATAATTTAATCTTGTTTGATAGGATCCTACCCAGGACCCTGTCATTTTTTTTTGGAACCTGTACAAGATCCTGCACAAGGATCCTTGATGATCTTTGCAAGGAATGCTGCTGTCAAAATTGTACCCCGTTTTGTAGATGCCTCTTGACTCTGGAAGCCAAAAAGAAATTAGACTGCAAGTTATCATTACTTTTCTTCAACGATAGTGGAGCGTGCGTCCTTGTTGCTTGCGGCCGGCCGTGGCTTGCGAGTGCCATTTCAGATTCTTCATTTCCACTCCACTGTCGTTAAGAAAATCTTAAGTGCCGGTTCATACTCTAGAAGAAAGCTATCTCGGGTAGGAGCCTTGCACCCTCTTGCTAGGTTGTCTTCAGTAAGATGGTCTCTTACAAACAGTTCCTTACATTCAGTGCTCCACTTTGCCAGTTCCTTCTCAAGATCTGGAATCACCATATCGCCTCCTCGAATTGACACCAAGTGCTCTATTGCGTCCCTCGTTACACTATTGAAGTTTTCCAGGTTGTCACGTATGTCTTTTGGTCGAAGCATCTTTGGTGCCATAACCTTCCGTGATCGGCTCCATTCTTTCCCTTCCCTTGATGAAACAAAGGGAAACAATTTAAGGTGGAATGGTACCCTAAAAGATGAATTTTTTAGAACAGAACTTTTTATAGAGCTTCACGCTCTAACATCAATGTAAGTCTTTTCAGGTCACATGTCACAATGATTAATGATTAACTAGCGTGTTAAGTTAGGAAAAGTGATGTTCACGGTAACAACGATAACTCAATAATGCACGGTTGGAAAAGTATCAAACCAACTCTAACGTGTACATAAATGACATAACTTTGCAATGAACTCAAAAATTAGCCAGTTTTCCTTCACTCGATTTTTTAAAATTTTTTCCTTAAAACTTCAGGTAACAGGAAATAAATTATTAGACAAAGAGTCAATTAATGAGACGTATTTCAAACCTGTATACTCTTTTTTAGGTTCATTGCACCGAAAAAACAGTACTTTAATATTAAGGAAAATTTCACAACAGTAGGTTAAAATGCAAGGGAGATATCTTTGTTAAGAGTTTCTCTATTCCAGGAAATTCTGTTATTCGAGAAAAACGGTCTTAAAGATAAAGGAATGTATTCTCGACAGTAATTCGTCGCTTATTGCCCTAAAACTATTGTCAAATGAAATTTGTCCCACTGAAATTTAAGTTGAATGACTTTCCTGTTCAGAAAAACATGTTTTCTGTAAGAACTAGGACTTGTTTTGCAAATTAAATCGCAGAGACCAAAAATCTCTCCTCTTCTCAGGCAGGTGTTTCCCTAGAAGAACATTGACGTTGGTTTGCGCAGGGAAGCGGGGGGGGGGGGTGGTGATTTTCCTTTTAGAAGGTCATTTTTTCGCATTTAATAAATGTAAAAATTGGTTGCTATGGCCGTTGCTATGGAGAAAATTCGTACTGTTGTTCAGATTTTGTCAATTTCGCCTATTTAATGCTGGAAATCAAGTGAAATACTTTCACGGTAGTATTCACAAGCGAAAAAAAAAAGACTTTTGCTACCGAAACCTCGAATTCTAGGGTACCATTCCACCTTAAATAGAGAGGGGGTACTCTGCGAACAGAAGTTTCTAAATCTTGGTTTATCATTCCCCGGGAGGGAGGGGTGGGGGGGGATACTCTCTCATAACGCCTCTCATAACTCTCTCTCTCGCCCAACGGGTTCGCGATTTTGGGACTCGTGATCTAAAAAAAGGGTATCCATATTCGAGACGTTTTCCAGAACGGGGTGTAATATTGCAAAGTACGAAAGCTTTAGGATATCAGCAGCGATTGTAATTATTTGTAGGGAAATAAATGACTGATTAACTGATGGACAAAATAACACAACCTGATTTGCGTAGAAACAGTTCTATTTTCAAGGTTTAAGTTCAACAAAGAAAGAAATAACTTCTTTACTACGAGGTTTTGAAATTGAGTAAATATCTAGTTTGCCTATTTCTAGAACGGGATATTACTTTGTATGAAAAATCCTACTAAAACGGGGTCTAATTTTGGAGACCTGGGAGGCACACAGCCACCCACCCACCCAAAACCTACTTGAGTACCTCCACACGCCCCAAACGCCCATCCCCCCAGTATCTGTTTAAGCACTTCATCTATCAGATACTCTTACGTTATTGAAAAGCTTGTAATACGACTTTTACGCAAATTAGAAGGCAGTCAACTTGGTTTCTGATGAACTTGAAAGCAGCTACTCTGTTCCTAGTCCTTGAAATGAAATGCTAGATCATCACAGGGCTATAACTCTAGGATTTTCTTGGATTCCTCATTTTTTACACATAGATTATCGATACAGCTAACGTGGAGACATAACTATAATATCCCTTGGATAATTATAAATCAATCCTTTAAAAATAAACCGAAACACGGGCTCCTGATCGAAATGAACAAATTATTATACCATTAAAACCTGTTGTTTAAAAAGATCCTGAAAGATTCGTGCAATTTCATGCGTTTATCACTTCTACCAGGACAGGCAGACCACCCTATGTGTTCGTGGTTAATAATTGTTGACATAAGACGATGCTGAAATCAATGGCGCATACAGAATAAATATAGAGATCGTCGGCTTCGATTTACTACAAAATATAAAATTTACTCTAAAGGATTAAATAAAAGTGAAGATGAAATGTTGACTGAGTCTTGTGTCGTTTTTTGCCGTCCCAAGCCGTTTAAGGCGTTATTTTGTGAGGTCATTTATCGACCGGTAGAAAGAGAGAGAGTCGATAACATACGCATAACAAATCCCCACAGTTTTTCTGCACAATATTATTACCAGTTACAGTTGTCACTAATATGTCAACGACCATAGGATGCTCCATAGTAACCTACAATCGGGGGGGGGGGGGGGGGTTGATCGTAGGTTAGCTCCATACAGTTGAGTGGGAGACAGCGAGAAGTGTTCAGTGGTGCTGTATAAAGAATGAAAATGAAAAGTTTTGAGCACTATCCAATTGCTTGTTTGGAGGTCAGCTGATGGAATATCCATCGAGAACCATTGATTTGCACTCTCACGCTCCAAATGCCATTTTGGTAATGTGCTGGGCAACCTTCCACACATACCAACCTGCGATCAGACCCTTCCTGTTTCTAATTGGGCTTTTTAATTGGGGGCGGTTCGCGGCTCATTAAGTAAATGTCTTAGGCGTATAGTTTTTCTTCACTCTCTTACTCTCCCTTTTCCCGCAGAAAAAAATTACCCAATCACAGGTTACAGACATGCCAAGTGGGTTGCACTTCACAGGATACCGTTTTGTCACTGTATTTCAATTTCTGCAGCCCCTCCCATCCCTGCCTTAAGCTGTAAAATACTATGAACCCAGTCTTCAATTCGTTATGCTACTTACAATTTGAACTGAGATAAATGTGTAGATTCTTAACAATATTATAGAAAACTAAACAGAACAAGATAGTATTTCTTGGTCAACATTGTTTTGTAAGAAACAAAATAAATTAATATTCAAAACAAACTGTTGTGTCCAGTTCTTAACAGAACACCACATTTTGTCATTTAATGTTGGCAAAACTAACAGTAGGCTTCTAAAAGACATTTAATGTTTGTCTTATAAAGGTGACGTATACTGTTTTGATCTCCAAGAGCCAGACAAAATAATCACTGTTGACATAAATCAAATTTCATGAATTTAAGGTAGATTTAGTGACCATTTAAGTTGTTTACTTATTTTGGAGTGTGCAACGTGAAAATTAAGGCAAAATTAAGGCCTTCTTAATGTTGATACTGCAACAAAAGGATAAAAGAGTTGTCTTTGAAAAACAGCTGATTAAAATTGCTTTTGGATTTTGTGAAAATTTCGGCAAAGCCTTACCTTAACAACCTTCTCTTGTAGACTTCACTAGTTTTAAATGTTGACACAACATTAAAAACTAAACAAAACTAACGGGGAGGTTTTTGTTAACAACTTCGTTAGAAGAAATTGACCAAATTGGTAGATTTGCTTTCATCCTAATTGCATTCCAAGTTGGTCCCCCCCATATGCAATACAACATGAAGTACTGAACAAAAACAATACGTACAGTAAATCACTACATGTATCAGCGTTTTGGTAAATCCTGGTAAACAGGAAATCCGTGAATCGTGAGTTATCTGGATGTTCTCAGCAATGATGAGTGCTTCTGATAGTTCATCAGTTGAGTTGTCCAGTCTTTGTCTTTGTTGAATGAATCCATGAAAGTTTCTGAAAACACAACAAGCCACAGTTCATTGTCGTTGTTTGTGACACACAGTTTATGGTTTTCTGTTTCACTTTAAGCGTAGGTTTCTTTGTCATCTTCTTTATTGTTCTTGGGAGAATCTGACATGCCATGACTAGGTACATGCTTCATTGCCTTGATGAAATTTGTTTGCGAATTGTAAAGTTATCTGATGTTCTCTGCATTGACGAGTGCCTCTGACAGTTCGTCGAGAGCTCAGCGTGGTATCTGAGTTCGTCAGTTGAGTTTTCCAGTGTTAGAGGAGAGATTTGTTGAATGAGGTCCATGATAGTGTCTGAAAATGGAACAATGCAAGCCAGGGGTCAGTGTCTTTGTTGATGGTTTCCACAGTTCTGGCACTTCAGTCAGGTTCCTGATGGAACCTTAATGCACTTGTTGCAACTTTAAAGAGTTTGTTAACAAACTTGCATCTCCGCACGAACATGCCGAGCACTGTGAGAAAAACAACACGATGATTGAATTAATTTTCCGAACACGTTCGTTCAATAAGGAGCACGTTCCCTCCACCACGATCCAAGTTTCAGTCCCCACAAAAACATGCAGCTCAAAAATGAAGTTATACAAAGAACTGTCTTACCTTGAAAGTAGCCTTTTAAAACAGACTTAGCAAAACCACAACTTCAACTCCGATGTGTACCCTGTTGCGTAATAAGAAATTACAGCAATACAATCACAAAACTATCACGTGCGAAACGCACGTTATAAGTCGTCTGAAGTCGGGAAATCAGTCGCTCGGTGGAAAGCTCCGATTGGCCCTTCGTTTGTTTTCAAATCTTGACTGTGTCTGATGTCGGGAGATTATCACGTGGCCTTCAGCCGCTCGGTGTCAGAACGACTCGCTTGGATTGGCTCTTCGACACCTAATCTATCGCCCGATCTTTCCATTGTTACACTTTCTTTTGTTAACAGAAAATATGCAACTGCTCTGAGATTTCTAGTCCGTAACCGATATACACGCATCGGCACTATAAAGGCCAACGGCCATCCTCGCGTCTTCGCTCGGATGGCTCATTGGCAATTTACTTCAATTTTTTTAAAAATTATCATTATTATTATTATTATTATTATTATTATTATTATTAATTTTTTTTTTATTATTTATATTTTTTCTTATTTTTTTTCTGGGAAGCCCATTTTCATAGGTGACCACTTGGGCAGTAAATCTGGTAGTCCATTTAGCTAGGCCACGTCTATGAACTTTGGTTACATGTAGGCAAAATGTATTCAGACCTCAACTACGCAAATATGCAGGAAGAAAGAAATCCAAACTGATACTTCTAAACAGTTTTCTTCCCAAATTCGTGGCGAAAAATCCCCTCCACCGCCCCCTCATCCTTTTCCCCGCAACCCGGTCCTTTTTTCGGGGAGGAAATCCTAGTTGGAAAGCTCGAGTAGAACACATATGTGGAGAATGTTGCTAATCTTATTCCGCCGCCTATTGTAATTTTTGTCATTATTGTTTTCCCTTCACAGACTTGAACATCTTAAGCAGCCGCGGGTGGGGTTGTGATTTTCCACAATGTTATCAGTGAGGGAAAGAATTAAGATTTTCAATTAATTGTACAATGCGAATTGGCATGATTGCAAACAAGAAACAAAATAGGGGTTGAAATATTCGTAGAGTGAAACCATAACTTGCACCTTAAAATGCACGCTCTGTTTTAGGAAGGACATCAATTTGCTCCTTGAAAATTTTGTCGCCTTAGTTTTTCTAACTTACTCACAGGCTTCCTAAAAAAGTGGGCATCTTCCTGCTTTCAAAGTACACTTTGACTGGCTTGAAAAGTACGTCCGGTCGCATCGGATATCTGCCATCAGCCTTGAAGACGATTTCCACGTCCTTGGGGTCTTCAATAAAAACAATGGTGCGGTCCAATATTGTCCTCTTGAATACCGGTCCATATCTCTTAAAGGCGCTTTCTCGGGCAGCCATTCTTTCCTTGAACTCCCTGCCTTCCATAAGAAAGCTAATCAAGTCGCCCAAAAGAGGTAACCCCTTTGGCCCTGGCATCTCCTCGAACGAGCGAACACCGTCTGCACGATTCGCAGTTTGCACGCCATGAAGACGTTTGAATAGAAATCCGAGAAAACTGTACAGTTTTTCGAGAGGATTTATCAACCAGACAACGACTGACATAAACAGGGCACCACAAACGAAGAACAGCGTATCATCCATTTGGCGAGAAGCTAAGAAAGGTTCTCTTCAGTCTTGTACCAGACACAATCAGGACTGGTTTTGTTTATCAACTGAGATTCAATTACCAGGTCACGCTATTCTTATATAGACACACTATCGTTACGTTACATTGAAGCGACGCTATCATAAAGTCACGTTGTTATTCATCATCGTCAATTTCCATGTTTCCCCAAGCGGGGAATTGGGCCGCACGCTCTCTCCTTCCAAGTTGTTCTTTCCTTCGCTGCTGTCGCCGCCTCTGCCCATCACCTTAACCCTCTGTCCTTGATCTCCCTTTCCGCTGTCCTTCTCCATGTTTTAGGCAATACTATTTCAGCATGGGGGGGGGAGGGTAAAGGGGGTCAGCAAACCCAGCACCTGTTGTAACAGCGATCGAGCCCTGGGGTTGTCTTGGTTTACACTGTGGGGGGGGGGGGGGGGGACAGGGGGGCGGGAGACCGGGAGAAAAGGGGGCGGGAGGTATACGGGAGGCGGGAGAAGAGGGGGCGGGAAGCGAGATTCCCAAGGTGGCGGGAAGCGGGAGAAAAAGGGAAAAATTACGCAACATTGGGCAATATTTCGCAATCGAAAAAATGCAAAGGGGCCGGAGCCAAAAAATACAGCGGGCGGGAACCGGGATTAAAGGGTACGGGAAGCGGGAGGTTTAAACCCCCCTGTCCCCCCCCCCTACACTGTAATACCAAGTGTGTCTCTGACGTCCATAAGTATTCTTATCGCTGTAACAGATTCTGATCTCCGATGGTGTAACAGTTAGAAAAGCTTATCGTCACTTATTTCTACAGAAAATGGAACAAACGGATAGTACATGCTCTGCACTAAAATCGGATAGAAAGATAAGGAAGGAGTGGATAGGCTGCCTCATATATCTTTGATAGTGTTTAGGCTAACACTGCAATTAACTGTAAGACTGATTTAAATGAAGAATTTCTATAATCGACTTTTAAGGTAGATCACTAACACTGGAGCAGCCTCCCCCCCCCCTCCTTCGTCCTCCTCTCCCCACCAAGCGTTTTAAGAAAACGCGTATGTTTTCATCTAACAAACACAGATTGTTTTACAAATTAAGTTCAGTACGTTCCGAGACATTAAGGTTGACTGTTTTTCACAATAGTCATAGAATTCCTGCACAGTCCACCGCTGAATTTTAGCTCCAAGATATTGTGCGCATGCTTGTGTCTATGCTTCAGCTGTTGCATGACGCTAACATATTGCTAAGATTTCACCTATCATTTGAAAACTTGGAACCACGGAGCGGTATATTATACAGGTCACATTCTACAGGTAACAAATGCAGGTTACTATACATGTGTTGTTGACATATATACAGATTGGACAGTGTCCCCTGGCATACTAGGTGATGTTTTAGACTGATTTAGGGCTAGGGTACACTGTTAAGCTTGTTTATTTATCGGTAACACAGTGACCTGTAAAACCTGTATGACCGGTCAAGTTACCTACTTCGAGTCTCGATTATAAGGAATCTTCGATCGATAGAAATCGAATACGTGACTCTGTGTTAGTGTGGTGTAATAAATGCGGTTCACTGCAGAGGTCATCAGTCAGGCCGCTTTATCTCTGGTGATAAACATTTTCTCTCCACCACACCTACCGTATTTTCTTGATTAAACGCCGTACCCCGAATAAACGCCGGGTTCAAATAAACGCCGGGTCTACTGGGCCGAGTTTAAAATAAACGCCCCCGGCGTTTTTTCGGGGTCCCGGCGTTAACTCGAGATGGGTATATCAAAATTCAAAGCTGAGACTTTTAATCAAATTTTAATCAAGATTATGCGCCGTAACTGCATAGTAGCTCTCTTTCTAGTATTTTATTTGAATTTATATTCTAAATTGCTTAAACAGTGCGTTTGCTGTCGATCAGTTGCCGATACACTTTGAGAATTTTTAAACTTATAATGAAGCAAGTTGAAAGCTACGCTTATACGAAAATGTGCTTAATTTTTATTCAATTAACACCGACCATAGTTTTCGTTAAATGGCGGTGTTGCTCCGTAAAAACCAAAATCTTAATTTAAGACGTTTCTATTGGACGAAAACTTTACTTACCTTAATAAAAGTATTGGAATTTTTGACAGTTTACTCTCGTCTGAAACGATGCCATGCATATGACACGAACACCTGTTGTTGTCTTTCTCGAGTTGTTTTCTGTGGCGCTGATAAGGGAGCGATCAGTCAGCATTTACTTGACAAACACAGCAAAGTCCGGCCGAAAGTCGTGATAAATCACTTGTCCGTTGACTTCCACATTTAAAGCAATTTTCTTAAGCCGACACGAAAACAGAGGAAAGGCCCCACAACCAACAAAACACCACTTACTGTAAAACTATAAAATAAAGCGACTGGGACATGTAAGCACAATTCGTAAACGCTCGTTTAAGCCAAAATTTCACGACGATGACAACAAAATTTCCTCCAACTGAAATAAAATACAATATGGTATTGTCTGTCCAAAAACACAGGGAATTTTCTTAACTACGCAACACGGTGCTTAACCAACGGGTTTGTTTACGGCACGGGAAAAGCCCACAAATACCGGCCATTTTAAGGACGTTCGCGCTAATTGTTTCTGCGCAACCTTACTGCGCACGCAATTCACTTCACGATGTCACGCCACGTCATGCATTGAGCGCGCGCGCTGTTGAAGAAATGTGGAGATATATAGCGGTAGCGGGCACTTTAATATCTATGCACGGGTTTAACTCTATTAAATGTTCGGTGACCCCGGATTTACTTTTGATAGATAACATTTTTTGTCGATTATCTACGTTTTGTGAAAAAATAAAGAAAATCTTTGTTGTGGAAGTTTGATTTTTTTAAACTTTTCTGCCCTCGCATCATCGAATTCTGCTATTATTGTAACTGCACGGTGTTCGCAAAAGTGCATCTTAGAGGTTTAGTTTAACTAAAAGGATGACGCAGTTCAAAGTATTTACTTGACAGAGCCACTTAAATAAAATTTGACTAAGAAAGTGAGTCTAAAGCGAATCATTTTGAATATTTTTCAACTAACAAGCACTTAGAGCATGTCAAGTTACGAGGACCGATGTGTCAAAATTGGGGTAGTTTTCCACTCGCTTTATTTTGAAAACGAAGTCGGTGACCCCTCAATTTTTTTTTTGCATTTCTGACATAGGTAACTCATTATCTGACTGTAACCAGACTATAAAAAAATATCTGTATTGTAGAAGTTTTTCGCGCGAACGTCCTTAAATAGCCCGCCAGGTCTGCTATTCGGATTCGCGCGCGGTCTCCCGCATTTCGCACCGCTGCCCGTTCAGCGTTATTCAGTTCTGTCTAGCGGGAATAAACTAACTACAAACTGAGAACTAGTCCATCATTTGAAAGGGAGTGTCAGAAATAACTGCTTTGCCAAGTTTGAGAACGTGTGGATGAGAAGTCACTAAACTGCAAGTTTTCAAATATCAGACGAAATCTTATGCAAACGTCTCTATTTTGCTTGCCCCCGTCACCATAACCATACAAACAATTGTCCGTTTTTGAAAGCCATTTTATTCTGCTTCTAGTAAACCGATTAGTCCCGAACTTGGCAGAATTCCCATTTGACTCACAGACTTAGTTTTGATCAATTGATTAAAAAGAAAAACTGGTTCCCAGTCCTTTACTCGTTTCTAAAGTGGCCGATGGTGACTCTTTCTTAACCCTCGGACGTACAAGCAAATTCACACCCCACAGGGGTACAGGTAGGGATTTAAACCCCTTGGGGGTTTCCGTTGTGTTACCTTTAGCAGAAGGCCTACAAAATGAGACCTATACTATGGGTAGCAGTCTGCTGGGGCCCTGTGACCTCATCCAAGATGGCCACCATGTTGGATTTTGCCCCAAATTAGAAATTATCAAAAAACAGCCAAAATTGAAAAATTTTGAAGCCTCAGATCTCATATCTCGTAACCATAGCAACTGATTCTCACAAAACGTGTGTCAAAATGTGTCTAAGGGATATGCGTACAGCTAGTGAAAACGGCAGCTGCCCCGTTATTGGGGGGGGGGGGGGTCCATCCCGTCCCCACTTTGAACGTCCTAGGGTAGAATTAAATCTGCAGTTTACATACAATTCTACCCTCTCAGATGACTCAACAGTTGTATTTAATTCCAAGAGTGGTAACTTTCTTGGTGAAAAGTGTAATGGCAAAGCTTCCTTTTTGTGTAGTCTTAATTATTGAATGATATATAGTAGATGCCGTTTAGGGCGGCCGAAGTTGGCCATCTTATCACCTTGTGATAACAGAGGTAAAGAGCGGCTGGATAAGAACACCACTTGAAAATATTAGAGACCAAACATTGGCAAACTTATACACAACTTGAATAATCAAAGATTAAATAATGTTCATGCTCTGTTTCAATTTCGTATTTAAACAATCTTTATTACGCCCTCATCGGCTTTCAAAACCACCATTTTATGCATTTTTCCAACTTTTTAAATGTTTGTTCCTCGAGTAGCTCATCGAATGTCGACTTTCGAT